>JASSKH010000027.1:6602161-6622161 GCA_031763025.1 Macrocystis pyrifera
CCCCCCCCCCCCCCCCCCCCCCCCCCCCCCCCCCCCCCCCCCCCCCCCCCCCCCCCCCCCCGCCCGTGCTGCCCTCCCTCGTGCCGTGCGTCTGCGGTGGCCGCCGCTCCCGCGTCCGAGTAAATCACGACTTGATGCCCGCACGGCTGCTTAGAATTGTGTTGTACTCGCCGCTGTAGGTAGGAGAATACTTGATGCGCGCTACGATTTAAGGGTACGTACTGTGGCACTGATCTCTTTTGCCACAAAATTCTGACGGTCGGGGCCCCTCCGCTGAGGGACTACATGCATGGTACCCGGTATCGTTGGGGCCCTAGTCGCGTGTTTCAATATTTTTTCGTTGTGTACCCCGGACCATGGGATAGTTTCTCGGGGTTTTTTAAGCGTTTTTTTTCTTTTTTCTTTTTTTCTGTGTTGAAAGTCTCTTTTTTTTGGCGAGGTGAGATCTACAGCTCTCTCCTCGAACGAGGAATCCCATAATAGCTTGGTGCGCCCCCGTGCATACCGCCCGAAGCATGCGTCACTTGGAATGCTTTTGTGGCTGCTGCAATCGTTGTTCCAATTGGTGGTTTCGAACACAGGACGTTTCTATGGGAAAAAACCTCGGAACCAAATCGTACGCTTAAAGCAATGACGCAAGCTGAGTTGACGTGAACGCGAAAACCTCATGTATGCATGGCGACGACGTTTCAGGTGGAACGGCGAGCGGTGGCTCAGACACCGTCGTTCGCTCAGACGATGGAGAGAGTGTCTCGCCAGGGTTCGGACGCAACGGCATCGCGACAGCCATCTGCCGCCAACGAACGATAGCAGGCAGAAGGGGGCGACTGTGGGATGCGGAAGTGTCAGGTGGGGAAAGGATAATTGAAACATCACGGTTATATATCACGGAGTCCCATTGTAAACGGATCCCATCAAGCCCCAAATCACCCACTTCGGTGTGTTTTTATCAAGAACTACTACTGCGCGAATCGAAAATGTCGTGTGTTTGAAATACGCGCTTTGATGATAGGCTTTCCATCGATGCTACATTTGCATTGTTCATAAATACACTAGGAAGCCCCTCTCCCGCCATTTTGGGCCCATATATCAAGGGCCACACCGCGGATAGTGCGATTTTGCTTCACAGGGGTGGAGACGTGCCGCGGTGGGGCTATGTATCGGGCTGAGCTTGACACTGTTTCTCGCAAAGTCGAAGTTTGCGTGGGATATATAGCTCCTCATGTGAGGAGCCTCAGAAAATGTAGGTTATTAACCCTTCTATTACGGGGGGACCATAGTAAATAGGACCTACGGTACACACAAAAACCTACATATTTACATATTTTTACCAACAATATTTGGTCCTATTTACTATGGCCCCCGTCATAGGACCGCAGTCCCGTTTTGGGGACAAAACACTTGGAATCTGGGTGGTTTGTCCCCAAAACAGGACTGCAGTTCTAAAAGAGTAAGGGCGCGTAACCACATTTGTGCTACCGTAAAGCGTCACACTCGAGGAGTGCAGAGTTCAACTGACACCCTTCAACCCCGCCCCCATCTCGTCCATGTTGCGCGGTTCTTCCTCCCTCACAGAGCGGGCTGTGTTTGATGCTGGACCCCCCCGCTAAGAAAGGGAAGGGGCCTTGTTTTGTGAGTCTGTTGGCCAGGAGGTCGACTGCAAGTTCCAACCGAGGTCTCTCAGTTGACCCGTCGTCCAAGTATCGCGCGCCGGGCACGGGCGGCAGGTGTAGGGCGATCGGACATGTGGCGCGCCAGCGGGGGAGAGGGGGGGGTTCAATGATACGAGGCATTTTGCAGAACGTGGCGACTGCCGCTGTGACCGCCTTTGGCAGTTTTGTTTCAGCACCTGCGGTAGTGGCTGGTGTACAAATTGTTGGTTGCGCTGTGCAGTAGGAATGCATCGCGAATTTATCGCGCTACTTGCACTAGCAACAGAAGAGGTGTTTCATAGTCTTCCATGGCCGGGAGTTAGGGGGGCCATTTTGGCTGGTTGCTGTGAGGGCCGGTTGCGCATGGGTCTACTGACTGGAAGCTAGATGCCGGTGGGTTGAGCTCATTGCAAGAAACGACCTTCAAGGTCTGTATCAATTTTGGGCGTGTGTTGGGAATACACGGCTTTGACTCATGATTTGGTAACGCTCGTAGGGTGTGTGGCACAGCACATGTGCATCGACCAGCTATGGGTGGATGGATGGTTGGTCTCAGCTATAAATATATGGTACCGGTAGCGTTGGGAATGGGTCAAAAAACGGGTGAATGTGGACGTGCATATTCGAGTACCGGCACGTTGTGCGTGACGCTTGTTCCAGTCGTTCCAGCAACGTGTCCGGACGGAATTATCGCGGCATTTTCTTGTACTCCCCTCTTATTGGCTCGGAAGGCAAAACGTGGTCCGCACTCTGGAAGTCGTGTTGTGCACTTCTGATTTTCTTCGCTCGATGCAAAAGCGGCGCAGCTGAGTTTCTGGGCAGTTTCGGCCAGTTTTGGCGGCGGGTTAGGGTTAGGATTCGGGGTTGGGTTGAGACTTCGCCCGTACCTTTATCCCACTACCGTAAGTGCTTCCTCGCCCGCAACAATCGTACTTTTGGGAACAGCCGGAAACCTTGGGAGATCCGTCTGGATAAGTTGTTGTATTAGGGCTGGTTTGTCATGTACAAGAGATAAAATGCTGTATTGGTGCGGATACTCGTACAGCGCTTGGTGTCAAGCCATGCGTGGGAGCACGTTGAGAGGATGTCCGCATCGCGTGCAAAATGCTTCGGTTTTCCGCATCATAGCGTCGGATTACGGTTACCAGCTAGTCTTCTACCATAGTGTAGGTTTTGGGTAAATGTATACTTGTAGTACTTTTCTCACGCTTTGAGCGGTTTACGAGAACGATTCTCCATCGGTACAGCAAACAGCGGATACGACGAGTCACACAAAGTACGTACCGCCAATGTTTTTTTTTTGTTCTTTCGTTTTTACTAAATTTTGTCCAAGTACGCCATGTGTGGGTACAATCAAATTTTAACCGGTCGATGATACTCAATTGGGCAAGCCACGTGATTCCTGGTACGTCGGTTGCGCGTATATTTTGTTTTCCAGTATTGCTTTTATTGGTTTCATGTCGGAAACGTCTGGCAATAACAGTATTATACACATTTGTATGAGGGGGTTCATTTTTCATACCAAATCCACGGTAACTCAAGCAGCAGTTTTGCAAGGTGGGAAGGATTATTATGTTGGGGGGAAGAGCCCGCAGTTCCAGTAATATTATGGCATGTGTGACGGATTATAAAGCAATGAAATGGGCAATGAGCCATCATGGGCCACAGGGGTTATTTATTGTCGCCGGCATCCCGGCCGCCATACGATTCCGACTATTTTTCTTTTTACTACTTGCTGTGCTTGCTGTTGAAAGTTGAAGGCCCACATAGACCGACCCCGACAAGAACTGAGCTGTGACTTCGAGGCTACTCACGCGGCAGTGGCGGTGGGAGGTTAGACAGCGGGGGGGGGGGGGGGGGTGTACTCATTATCGTGCATGGCCGTAGTCATATGACCATAGACCCTCGCATCCCTCCAATGCCGGGACGGAGCACGTCGGGTTTTCACCGACCAGGCAGACATTGCTTGCACCAAGCGCGAAGCGCCGTGAGAGGGGGGTGGGATCAGGCACGAGAGCTCAAGAGCTTCATGAAGCTGCATGAAGCTCCCTAGAGCGTGAAGCTATTTCGAGAATGAAGTGAACAGGGACACGACGATACATGTTTCGTCCGGCAATCGTTTACTTCGTACGAGATATGTCGTTGATACCCACTCAACAACCAAGTCGATATCGTTGTTCTGGCACCAACTTGGGGACAACCGACCATAGTGACTATTAATAGTCGGCGCGCAATTCAGTAGATCTCAACTCTTGCGCGGTATATATATATATATAGCCAATTTTCCGTTTCGAACAAACAACGAAGCATGGTACGAGAACCTGAACCTGATTGCTTCGTACCAGGTTGACCTATGTATGTGCGTGGTGTATCGTACGGTAGATAGATATGTATACCTGGTAGGTAGGAACATGATTCAAACAACGCAAGGTGGTAAGGTGGGAATACTCGCCTTTTGCACGAACAAGGAATATGTAGCCGATGGCTCTACTGTCGGCACTTATTACGACATTTTTTTTTCGTATGCTTCGCGCCCGATGTATCTGTGGAAGGGTGATGCCCTCTCGTATCCCTGCAGTCAGTTCGCCCGTTCGCCCTGCTGTGCGTTGACCACATCTACGTGACAAGTGGATAGCGGATACTATAACAAGTCCCACGGAACCCGTGGAACGAGGGATCGTGGGTTGGGGGGTGGGTGGTGGGTGGACGGATGATGGGTGGGAATGTTTTTTCTAGTGGTCGCTGTGTGCGAACTGCGCGTACAGCAGTACATACATACCACCAGGAGCAGGAGGAGGTGGCTCAGCTATGACGGGGGTACGCGAGCGAATGGAAGATTCTGAAGTAGTGCTGTGATCCCATTGAGCTATGTAGAAGCCACGACGGGTATTACCCCGTACGAGTACAAATGGGGAGGCGGAAGGCAGCAGCAGCTCTCTCTGCCATACCTAGTATATGAGACCGCGGGTCTGTGGCGACGAATGAAAGGCAAACATTAGAGCTGGGGGTCGAAATGATGAGCGCGGGGGAGGGGGGGGGGGCGAAAAAGGTTACAGTGCTTGACAGCAGTCCTCCAGTCCTCCTAAATTTAGCTTCAAGGAAACAGCAAGCAGGTGCCGTGCGTTCTGCGTACACACATCACAAAAAAAAAAACTATTGATAGTCTAATTCCAGTATATACAGTGGTTTGTTCCCAAAACTGCATGTGCGTGCAGTTTCGTCCCCTTTTCAGGCCACGGGGGGGGGGGCACACCCCGTCGCTTCCCCCAAATCGTCCACGCCTTGTCCTCTTCGGCTGACGACCCGTCGGACATCAGACGGCATTTATTTATTCGTGGACCAGAAACCAGGCGGCTGGCGTTGAGGGATATTGAAAATATTTGTTTCTGTCGTTTCCGTTGCTTTTTTATTTTCGAAATGTCGATCCAAACCCTCGTCGACAATGATTTTAACCCTGAAGACCGTCTCCGCGAGAAGCGTCAGGACCCCGCCTCCGCACTTCATGTCTGTATCGCGGCTGGTGTATCCTGTTGTGTCCTTTTCAAAAGGCGCCACAAACACTGAGACTGCCAAAAAGTAACCGCGTGCATGACACTGAAAACACGTATACCCCGCCTTCGAAGTGCCTCGATCTACTCTGGAACACCCGAAAACCGTTTGTACATTCTCTCCTAGCACTTGCAACAACAGCAACTTCTCGGGTGCGGGTGCTGTCAGCTACCGGCCGTCAGACGTAGGAGATGGGTAGCTTTGCAGCAAGCGAAGATGCTGACCCTCCCGACTTGGCCTCGACTCCCAGCAGGGCTTCGGCCTCGCCTATGGGATCGGTGACTTCGGTAAAGGTTGCTGTGAGGGTTAGGCCGTTGATTGGCATAGAGACGACGGCCGGGTGCCAGGAGTGCATATTCGGGGACTCCGATCGAAGCCAGGCGAGCGCGTGTTGTGTGTTGTACGCTGTGTGCTGTATTCTGTGTGTTGTGTGCTGTACTGCTTGGGGGGAACAGGGTGAGCGAAGCTCAGTGTCGAAAGGGCGTGATTGCGATGCATATGTGAAGAAAGGCAGGAGCTGCTTGGTACTGCTGTACAGGAACGTAGGAACTGCCTGCTGTGGGAACCAAAATGTTTCGTGTACTGCTGCTGTAGCTACGAATGCGTGTGATGAGAAAACCTTTTTTTTTCGAGAGCTTTATCTTCGCCGCCGGAGTAAATGAGATCTGTTCGAGGGCAGGGATCCCGCTCGTTACGGGCCAGGTTCGACGCCATTGGACAAGCCCCTCCTATCATGCACACAAGGTGTAAACGGGTTGCTTGTTCTCTGCTGTTTCACCAAGTCATATCGTGTACGACCAGGTATATATATATAAATGAGGCTGCAAGAGAAATTACGAACGAGTATATTCGTATCATACGTGCGAGTATGATCATCGCATCATCGCTGTCGCACGCTCGACAGCAGTCCCAGCAGCAGCAGCAACAGAGAACTAAAGCGTATCTCGTACGGTACTCGTATATTGCTCGTACATCAATACGAAAACTACTGCCGCCGTTTACGTACCTGCTACCTCGTACCTGAGGTCTTCCTTCCTACAGCAGTACGAGTATTTGCGGCGCACCTGCTCGTATCGACATAATATCGCCTGCATTCTTTAGCAGTGACGGTGATACTCGTTCAGGGCCCAGACCTGTCGCCCTTACCACTCATGGTGATGCCCGAACCGACCGAGACCTCTGAACTGTTACAGTTGTCTTGCCATGTGATATATACTGCCGCTGTAGGACCGTGGTACACCGGGGTATTTACGTAGCAGGGCTCTGCTGCACCTCAGTGACAGCGATGACAGAGCTAATTAATCTCTGTACGAGTATGTCTCCGACGGCTCCACAGCAGCGTACAAAACACTCGGTGCTCGGTACAGCGATGGTACAGCGATAGAGCCGTACTGTTTGTGTGCCAGGTTTCTCGTCCGCGGATACAGTACAAGTAAATCGTGTGTGACATGAATACCGGCACGTATCATATACCTCGGACGTATCATAGATCTCGGTCAACCCTCTTACTACGGCAAATCTTATCATGTTGTTTTACAGTAGTCTAATCCCAAGTAGATCGCCACCCAACCGTGGGTGCCGTTTGGAAAAAGGGTTTTGATGCCAAGACTAAGACTTCAAGTTTTGGAGTGCGCGCCGGAGCTGTGCGTGTTTGTTCGTTTGTTTGTTTTTTGTCGCGCAAAGAAAAGTGATGTCCTCCTCTTTGAACGTACGCAAGGCGATCTTTTCTCGAATGTTTTGTTTCACCCGTCACCGCCTTTGGCCGCCATCACCACCGCCTTCCGCCGCCGTCGAAATAATGAATAGGTGGTTGCCGGGGACAACAGTCGCTGCTTTCGGTTCGATCACGTGTTTGGAGTGGGGTCGACGCAGGAAGAGGTTTACCGTCTCACCACCCTGCCCCTGGTCGAGCGCTGCATGGACGGCTTCAACGCGACCGTACTGGCCTACGGGCAGACGGGCTCCGGGAAGACTTGGACGGTGGGCAACGCCTACACGGTGAGGACGAGAGACGACGAGAGGAGCGGGAACGGATACTTGCGAGATACCGTATGCATTAAGGCTCAGAGGTCGCCATCGTAGAAGCTGCTGTTGTTGGTGGTGGTGGTGGTGGTGGTGTTGCTCATTACCATAATCTGCCCATGGCCATGGAAAGACACAAGGAGCCTTCAGGTATACATCCGCCGGTGGAAGCTTGCGCACGGACAGATCAGATAAATAAAATCCACTTCATGATCTAGATCCTTCAGGGCTGATGGATTCCTGACCCGTATGATTTACTATATTCAGCTCATGTTGCCGGGAGGGACCCAAAAAACTGCATGATCTGTTGATAGCACATGTTTCCATGTTGGCCGAGTTAGATCTGTAATACACAGATCCTGCACAGCATCCCACAACGGCAGGCTAGGATCTACGTAGGTCTACGCAGATGATCTACGTAGATGATGATCTGTCCGATCCGTGGAAGCTTGTAGAGTGCGGCGTTTTTGACACGCTGATGCGGTGCAAGCGTTTTCGACACTTTGAGAGGCTACTGCTGCGGTATGATGGAAGCAAGTGTTTTTGTAGGGCGTGTCGTTTCGCTGTTTCCCCGCTGCCGGCGGATAGGAGTCGTACTCCCGGTGGTGACGAGTTGAGTTTTCGGCGATCGGCCTTGCCGCTGCTTGCCCTGCCTTCTTTTCTCGGTGCCGATTGTCACGTGCCAGAAATTATTTTAATTACGTGGTGTATTCGAGAACAGCAAGCACAAGTTGACCTTCCAAATACATTTTGCTTCCTTTTTTCACGATACCTTGTGGTGGTAGATTTTCAAAGTTCAAGACGCCTTCCAAGATGACGCCAGGGTCGCTGCCGTTGAGACCTTGCCTTCTTGTCCTCTCCAGTGGAACTTTCGATAGATTTTGACATTTCAGTGCATCGTATCGATATCACAGGTGAACGGAGCCGCGGAAGATGCCGGCATCATCCCTCGCGCCGTGACCGACATTTTTCAGCGCGTGAACGAGCTCCGCGCCCAGGGCGCCAAGACCTCCGTACACGCCTCCTTCTTAGAGGTGAAACGCCTTCGAAGCGAACGAAACCCGGCACTGCCCCACCCGATGTTGAGCGAAACGCGACGCGGCCTGCCACTGTGCGAATTCCGCTGTGCGGACTCTGCTGTACAAGCTCTGTTGCGCGTTTTTTAATGTGATATCCTGTTTCATCTGCACCTACATGCTTTGGTGACAAATTGCTTGGAATTTGACCCGAGTAAATTGCGCATGTCGTCAATATTAATATTAACAGATAATATGATAGTGGGGTTGAGCGTCACTTTTTGCGCATCCCGATGCTCATTTTCGCCAAGCCTAAGAGTGCGTGCGCAGATGTTTTTCTTTGCAAGAGACAGTTTCGCGCTTCCTCCGACGGCTTTGCGGTGTCGCCCTACGTACCCCGTGGACGTTTGAACGAATAACCGATTCCCAGTTCATCACCTAGATCTTTACGAGAAGATATACTCCTCGTCTGCATGGTCTAGCTCGTGTTGCCGGGAGGGAGTCGTATAACATCCAAGATCTAGGACATGTTTTCCGGATTGCATACATATGTACTATTACGGGGGACCATAGTAAATAGGACCAAATATTGTTAGTAACAACACGTAAATATATACGTTTTTGTGTTTACCGTAGGTCCTTTTAACTATGGCCCCCCGTATTACTGCACCTGTGTACAGGTCGTGCACAACATCTCATACCGGCGCCTTATAATATATAGTAGATGATCTTGAATAGATTGCGATCCATACGACGTGAAACTTTTTCTTCAGCACGGAGGGCGGACTTCGGGATCGTCAGAGGGTAGGAGATCATCAGTTGGCTCCTTGCCGGCAAAGACGTCACGAGACGGCAGTTTGGGCCTATGGTGGACTGCCGTCTGAAGTTACCGTAACATACTAGTTTTACTGTGGGAGCCACTAAAGGTGTGACTGGCGACGCCCACGTCGAACCGCCGTCTCCTGGCCTGTTTGCTCGCCGGTGTACGTAGTGTCACGCGGCGGTTTGGGCTCTTGTTTTTCGCGGCTGTTCCTCTTCCGGTCGAGATGACGAAGTTAGAGCCTTGAGTCAGCATGTCTGTAGTCACAACCTATATACGTACCGACAGTTATTGTTTATAGTCGGACTGATGGTTATCGGTAGTCGTTTCCCGAGTGTGCCGACTATCCGACTTGTTGGACCGGGACCATATGCTCCGTTTGATATTCGTATCAAAGTCCAAATGTTGTTTATATTACCGGTGAGAGGGGTAGTCGGTCGGCTATGAACGTGTGAGGGTTTGTTTTGGTTCCGGTGCGAGGTGTCGGGATGGCCGAGAGCCGTATCAACAGTCTAAAGGAGGCAGTGGAGGGTAGGCCAGAGGTGGGCAAACTGCTGCAAATGAAACGGGAGGGAGGGGGGAGGCGAAGAATGAGCACGTTGCGAACGCGTAGCAGGAGCAGCAGAAGAGTCGTCTGGTTTACTCAAGGCTACTATTAATAGGGTACCGTACGATTGCCCTGTGCTTGCTTCCTGACGAGAAAAAAAAACAAGCCAACGGCAGTTGTGATGAGTAGCATTAGTAAGGCTTCGTCACAGCTGCATGCGGGATAACACTTGCGTTGTTGCAAGATCGGTCACGCTTCGGGGACACGCGACGACTACTTGGAATCAGACCTAAATATTTATGTATTTCATATCGGGTTTCCCTTGTTTTTACTGCACATATGATCCCACACTATTACGGGGGTCCGTAGTTAATAGGACCTATGGTATACATAAAAAACTTATATATTTACCTATTTTTACTAACAAAATTTGGTCCCGTTATCTATGGACCCCCGTAATAATTGCAAGGGGTTCCCCAAAAACATGGTTACAGTTCTTTCAACCCTTTTCACTTTCATCTGCGTTCCCCCCCCCCCCCCCGGAATTTAATTCGGTATCTTTTGTCCCCAAAACTCTGTGTGCAGTTGTTCTTAGCCCTTTTCTGTTTTGGCACTGCAGTGTTCAGAAAACCTAATTTTTACTCTAATTTCAAGTGATTTGTCCCCACAATGGAAGTGCAACACTAACGGGGTTAAGGAGATAACAAATATTGTCGCTGTCTGGTCTCCACCTCCTCCACGCCTCCCCGCACCGCCCCGCACCCGTCAACTCGGGTCCTCGCAGGTGATCAACGAGGAGATCAAGGACCTTATCGGGGGGGGTCATGGAGCAGCAGCGGGAGAGGAGGGTGGGGGTGGGGGTTCGAAGGACGGCGCGGGAGGCGAGGGAAGTGTCCACGGCGGCCTGCCACTGAGGGAGAACGTGAAGGGGGAGGTGACCGTGGCGGGCCTCAGCCAACACGAGGTATGGTTGTTGGTGGTGTTGGTGGTCGTGGTGGTAGCGTTGGTGGCCGTGGTGGTGGTGGTGGAGTTGCGTATGTGTTGTTGGATGGTGTCGGTGTTTGGTTGTTGTTGTTGTTCCCGTATTAATGCGTCGCCACGGTCAAACCCGTTCTGATAAGCCGGGCTCTAACTTTTTGACATTTTGGAGATATATACGTACGGAAACTATCTTGTCCTTTGGAACGACGGTGGGAGCCGGTGCGATGTCGGCGTGCGGTCCGGTGGGATGTGAGCTTCCTGCGCGTACTGCAGTTTTTTTCAGCACGCGTGAAGACGGTATACCTGTCGCCAGGAACTCGCGCAACAGGATATTTGTAACCGTCGTCAACTTTATGTGCGTTAGTGGATGGTGGGTGATATGTAGACGGCGGTCGTGTGTTCCCTTGAAAAAATCAAGTGATAATTTCGGTAAAAAAAAAAACGTTTTGATTCAAGGAAACTATCTGCTTCGGCTATTTCGTGAGGGGTTCCTGTTTTATTCCGCCGTCAAAGTCCGAAACTCGCATTCGCGCGCGGTCATAAAGTTTTGACGGTTCTGTGAAACCAGGCACCTGGTGCGACGCGCGCTGCGATAGAGGTACGGCAGTGCCGGTCTCTATAGTGCCGGTATGCGCCAGCCGACAATACCGGCACAATATTAAGCGGCAACCGGCACTAATCACTCCGCACTCTCTTTTTAGCACAGTGGTGAAGCCCATCTGTGCCAAGCGATTTTCACAGGGCACTGTGTATCGCGGGCAGGGCGGCACTATAGAGGGACCACTAGCGGAGTTCCTAAACTGAAGAAGCATATACGAGTAAGCCCCGTCAGTCAGGAAATATTATAGCCAAAATGTGCCACCTCTGTCGGAGCACGCGTCAAACTCGCCTTATGCCCCTTATCGTACGCAGCACGCCTCCTTTTAGAGAACTCCTCAAATGAGGAGCCTCAGAATTTCGAGGTGCTATATACACCTACCGTACGTAGCACGTGCCGTATTTTTTGTTGTCATTTTTTGTCGTCATTGCTTGTGCGGGAAGGGACGCGTCTGACCCCCCCCTCCCCCGCATCCCCCGTCTGCCCTCCTTAACCCTTCCGCCATACCATGCCTCAGATTGACGGTGCGCAAGCTCTCGGCAGTCTGCTGGAGCGCGGCGCGCTCTGCCGCGCTACGGCGAGCACGAACATGAACGCTCACAGCAGCCGCTCCCACGCTATCTGCACCCTGAGCTTTGAGACCATCCGCCCCGCTACGGACGATAAGGAGGAAACCGTGACGTCTTCTCAGTTCCACATCGTCGACCTGGCAGGGTCGGAGCGCGTCAAGAAAACAGGGGCGGAGGTGTGACGAAGCTTGGCGTAAACTGGGGAGGGGGGCCCATGCTTTGGAGCTGTGAAGCGTTGTCGGTTTCTGTCGGGAGGTGTTTACGGCCTAGGCTGCGTCGCAGTGGCTACAGGCGGACTGTAACAGGCCTTTGGAATAGAACCCTAGACTAAAAATGTATGTGATGCAAACGTGTCTTTTTGTGTGTGTTTTCGGCTGTTTCGTACCTTTACGTACGCTTAAGCTTATTTCCTGTCCGCCTCGTACCGCGGAGAAAAAGGTTATGCTTTGTGCGTGGCCAGTCTTGGTTTCCACAAGGATTTTCCTCTTGAAATGCAACAACAGCACAAGAACTCCTATTCGGCGTACACATAAGAAACAGGGATCTTGATCCAAGCGGCACTTCTTCCTTGGGAAAGCGCGTTTTCCTACACTAACCCCAGTATGACGGCTTCCGTTTCTCTGTTGTAGAGCAGGGCCAACGATATGCGTTGCCCTGCTGTTTCCCAATGTGCTCTGAACTAGTTTTTCTCTGTTCATCTCCGTCTGGCTTTATTATTTTTCGTTTTTCGCAATGCTGTACGCAGGTGCACTGTAATTGTGCTGTTTAGTTTTCCGTTTTCAGGCGTTTTGAGTAGATGAGAGGATTTTATTGATCACATGCTGCAAATACTATCCCGCATTCGTTCCAAGTATTTTGTCCCAATAACCCGAAAACGTGGGGTGCAGGCAGTTCTTGAGCGGTTTTACGTAATCCTTTTTTTTTTTTCGCTCCGTCCACGTTTGGGTCTTCGTCGATCACCTTGGCAGGGCCGGCGCCTACGCGAGGGCATCAACATCAATAAGGGTCTCCTAGCCCTGGGGAACGTCATATCGTCCCTTTCGGACAGCGCAGAAGCGGCTGCGAGCGGTGGCGGCGCCAGCGGTGGTGGGCACCACGTTCACGTGCCGTACAGGGACTCTAAGCTGACGCGGCTTCTCCAGAGCAGCCTCGGCGGGAACTCGCACACGGTCATGATCGCTTGCGTCAGTCCTGCGGACAGGTGGGTGCCGACGTTTCTCACTTTTCTGCGAGAGTGTTTCGTAGGGAAGAGGGGAAGGCGGGTCTGGTTGTTACATCTTTTGTGACCTGTGCCTGCTGTTCTTGCTCCTGTTTTTCGTTTTTTTTTTTGTTGTTGTCGGAAATGTTCCGATGAGGGGTGGGCGAAATAGTTGGTTCCACTAGGGGTCTTGTGTCGAAGTGCGGCAGGTAGACTCATGAATTTTGGTATTGCCGGGGAGCGCTCGTGTTGGCGTTGCTACGGGTTCTCTTCGGAGTTGTACGAGAGATTGAGGAGCGAAAAGCGAATGCCACCAATCTTACCCAATTCGACCCGTTGCTTCATGTCCATGCTGCTGTAGAGTTAACAGTGCTAGCTTTACATAAATCGCTCTGCACTCATATTTGGCCTTGATACTGGATACGCTTTGGGGCAACCTGCTTTTGTCACACGGATGCATATTTTGCTTTTTTTTTTAAATTACACAAAGAGTTTCTAGTTTTGACGATGCTTAAACAGGGACCTTTTTCGAGGCTTTTGAGGCGTCCACCGTTTTAAAAGAAAGGTACATATGTATACTTCGTGTACGCACTCGTACTTTTTTTTCGCTTTATCACAAAAAAAAAACTACGAGGAGTTCCACCAACGCACACAAGTTGACGACAGTTACAAATATCCTGCTGTGCGAGTCCTGACGACAGCTATTAATAGGCTATTTTCCCTCTCTGCCCCGCCTCCCTCTGCTCCTCCTCCACCACCTCCTCCCCTTCCTCGTGCACGCCTCCCCCACAGCAACATGGCGGAGAGCGTCAGCACCCTTCGCTACGCCGGGCGCGCCATGAACATCAAGAACACGGCTGTCAAGAACGAGGACGTGTCCGGCCCTCCCGTCAGCTTCGCAGAGGTGCGCCTCTCGTCTACACAAACCGACGAGAAAACCCACCCATCCCGTGCTGCCGCACCTCAACCCGACCCGACCCGACCCGACCCGACCCGACCCGACAGAAGGCAATATGTTTTAATCTGGCGGGGGGGTGTGTGCGTCTCAAAGTGGTTGGAACTCGAAAATGTTTTTGGTAAGATGAAAAAAACACAATACTTCCGAGGGAATGCGAGTTTTCAAGTTTGCCCTGCGCCGAAAAGTAGAGATCATTCTTGACCTGGCTGAATCTATGAACGACCGATTATCTAGATTCGTACTACAGCTGCACGATTTTCGTAATTCTGCAAATCAACCACTCCACACTATTATAGTTGACGACCGATGCAAATACCCTGGTGCACGAGTGAGCTCCTGGCAACAGCTATTCAATACTTTCTTTTTATTTCGGGCGGCATTACCGACTATACCCCCCCGTGTTCTCGTAGGTGTACAGCATTTCCGGTATGAGCTTTTGCGCGTGAACGGCACAGATGCCGCTGCTGCTGTAGTTGCTGATGTTGTTGTCGTTGTTGTTGTTGTTGTTGTTGTTGTTGCTACTCCTGCTTCTGACCTTGCATATAGGTGATGGCGCTCCGAAAGGAGGTGCGCGTGTTGCAGGTGGAGTTGGTGCAGGCACGTATGTCTGGGCTGTCCGGGTTCGGGATGGGGGGGATGGGGGAGCTGGGCGGTGGGCGGGGCTCCGGCGGGGCCGCTGCGGCCGCCGCGGAGGAGGAGGCGGCGGAGCTACGAAGGTATCGATGTACAGCAGTAGTGGCCTTTCTGTAGTGCCGGCTGCACCGGCTGTACACGCTTGGCGAAGATGGGAGTAGTGCCGGTTGCCGTTTTCGTGCCGGTATTGATAGAAGGGTTGGGTGGTGGTTTTGCCTGACCGGTTGGTGATTTTGTAGGCACATTTCCGTTCTGCTTTCAACTCTTCGGCATAATTGGGCGTTTTCACCAGGGATGTTCACGCGTCGGGTCAAAACTCGCTGGTCGGGTCGAGTCACCCAACCCGACCCAACCCGACGCGTGAGATTTGGAAGACCTCCTTACCCGACCCGACCCGTGAGATTTTGACGACCTCCTGACCCGACCCACGGGTTGGGCCATGACCCCTAAGGGGGTCTTTCAAATCTCACGCGTCGGGTCGGGTTAGGTGACCCGACCCAATCCGCCCCGCGAGTTTTGGCAAGGCGCGTACACAGCCATGGTTTTAGCGTCAAAATATCATGCAAATGCGTAATTTGGGCTACTACAACATTGAACGTATAAAAAAATGCAAGTACTTGTAGCATAATTGGGGAGAAACTACAGTAGGCACTACTGTATATGCTCCGCTTCCAGAAAAAACACAGAAATAATCGAAAATTGGCAGAATGAAGATAAGCCTATGGCTTGGTGGCGTGGTGGGCGGTGGTTTTGTTGAGGGATGGGAGGCGACCGACTGGCGTCGATCGAGTTGGTTTGGGGGGGTTTATGTGTTCATGTTTTTGGGTGTGTTGTGTTTGGGTTTGTGAGTTCGCGCAAATTAGTTTTGCTTTTATCTGGTCTGACCGGGTGCGGTGGACAAGCAGTTCGGGAGAGGCCCGGCGAAGAGGAAGAAATGGCGCAACGGAACGCCGTTTGTTTGTATAGTAACTCCCTGACAACCGGTGTTGGAACTATTTTTGTGTACCTACATACGAAGGGTGTAAAATCAAACCTTTGCCGTATCGCTATGCTCATGTGTCCGCGTGTTTGTGCATGTGTACCGATAAATCGAGTTCGATACGATACCGATATTCGAGCCGGATACGATACCCGATAAAAAACAAACTACGTACTCACTACGATTTCGACATTTTTTGTCAGCTTGAAAACACGGGAGTGTCAGGGGATGGATAGGAGGGCAAAGCACGTTCGATATGATACATCGGAAGGCCGATATATTGATGCGTCGAAAAGTTCGATGACGATGTCCAACACTACAAATAGTGCCCATGCCGTAATGCTATACTCATGTGTGTGCATGTTGTGTTTTTCTTCATGTAGGGGGCAGGCCGCCCTAGAGCGACGTGTGCTGGATGCCACACGCCATGCGACGAAAGCGGTTGAAGGGGAGATGCTTGCTCGGGTAGAGTCTGACCGGTGGCGCCTTCGATGCGAGCAGGTGGGTGGGTGCGGGTGGGTAGGCGGGTACGGGTGGGTGGGTGGGTGGGTAGGCGTGTACGGGTTGGTAGTTGGGTAGGCGGGTACGGGTTGGTGGGTAGGCAGATACAGGTGGGTGGGTAGGTGAGTGAGTGGGCGGGTTGTGGGTGGGCAGGTCGGTGGGCGGGTAGGTATGTCGGCAGGTACGGGTGGGTGGGTAGGCGGGTACGGGTGGATAGGAAGGTGGGTGGATGGGTGAGTAAGTGCGTGGATGGGTGGATTATTGGTTGCTGTTGCCTGGCGTAGGAGTTGCCTGGCGTAGGAGGTGGGTCTGATGGGCGCGCATTGTGTTTTTTAGTAGTGGGCGGTGGGTTGTTGTAGGTGAGAGGAGGGGGTGGACGTCGATGTGGGACAGGGTGGTTGCGGGTGGGAGTTGCTGGTACTTTTGCATTTTTTTCAAAGTAGTGTAGGAGTTGCAGTTGTGGCGGTAGCACAGTCGTAGTATTATTAGCGCTGCCGTAGTTGAATGGCTATTGCGGAGGACCATAGTAAATAGCACCTGCGGTACACACAAAAATCTACATATTTTCCTATTTTTACTGACAAAATTTGGTCTCATTTACTATGGCCCCCCGTACTAGAGTAAAATCGGGTATAATATGTTGCACTGGTATTATTAGTGAAACACGAAGCGTGTTTTCCGTGCGGGTAACGAGCTGAAAAATCTTCAACTATTTTTGTTGGCTTCGTGTGTGCGGCTGATGTTATCAATAGTACGGGGGTCCATAGTTAACGGGACCAAATGTTGCTAGTAAAACTAGGTATATAGATGGGTTTTTATGTATACCATAGGTCCTATTAACTATGGACCCCCGTAATAGTACTTGTTTCATGCAAACGCTTTGCTTCTGTTTGCGATTAACATCTCGGACTAATTCTTCGCCCTAATCGTGTCTACTCCTGCACGCACGCCCAACGAACGGACGATGATGTGGTGCACCAATTTCTTCTTGGAAGATTTCCGCGGTGCTAAAAGATGCGGCGCCCGACGCCTTTGCTGAGGTTCCCTCCTGGGCTACGGGAGAAGCGTCTGACGAAGAACGTTCCTTGGAAGAAGGGGGGACACATGGGTCTCCTGGAGACGAGGAGGCGGTGGTAGGAGGGATGGGCCCCCCGGGGTCGCTGGCGAGGGAGCTGCGCCAGAAGGTGTTCGAGCTGGAAGGGCAAGTACACGACCTCGAGGGGAAGGTTGTGGTAGCGGAAGAAGCCAGACTTGCCGCCGTGGAGAACGGCGGTGATGGAGGAGGAGGAGGAGGAGGAGGAGGAGGAGGGGAATGGGATGGGTGCGTATTTGTCTCGACGAGGTGACCGGTTGAGTGGTTCGGTGGTTGGTTGGTCGGTTAGTTGGTTGATTTGTTGATGTGTTGGTTGAGTTATGGGTACAGTCAAAAGGCGTCAGTAGACAGCACTTTCGCCCCTTGACAGACAGCAGCTTTGCTTGAAATGCCTTGACTGACACCAAACTGCTAGGTTGTAGTGGGAACACTCGGGCCTACACCCTTGACAGCGCATATTCTGCGTGGCTTGACAGGTCTCCAGACATCTTTGACTACAGTAGTGGTCCTTCTATATTGCCAGTATGTGCCGGGCCAATACGCCGACATTTTAGCGGGCACCGACATTTTTCGGTTGGTTGATGATTACTTGTTGGCTGATGGGCTGGCTGGTTGGTTTTATTTTGTTGGTTTATTCGGTTGTTATTTGTATATGTTGACTGATGAAATGATCGATTATTGGATACCAGTCTTGACGTAGTTTTTCTTTTTTTTCCCTGAGGCTTCTGTTTTTTGTTGTTGCTTGTTGTGAGTGATCGGTGTCACGCTACGTATGTACCAGGTATATAGGCACATTGCCAAAGGGCGAACATGACGAAAACTGTGCTTATGCGATTCCACCACCTTCGTTTTTAGTGTTATTACGGGGGTCCATAGTTAATAGGACCTATGGTATACGTAAAAATCTATATATTTACCTATTTTTACTAGCAAAATTTGGTCCCGTTAACTATGGACCCCCGTAATAAATACCTAGTACAACTTTGCTGTCGTTCACCAACATCGTTTGTCCCATCCAAAAGGCGCCTCCGCTACGGACCGCATATCGACGGAATCTTCGACGAAGGACGAGTGTTCCTTCTCGTCGCTCGACAGCAGCGGAGGCGTGTTTCCCGGGGACGCGGACGGAGACGCGGGCGATGTGGTCGGGGATGACGACGATGGCGACGCGGAGGAAATCATGCGCGTGGACAAGGAGATCGAGAACAAGGCAAGGGTCACCGTAACATATACCTGGTATACTTTTGAAAAAACAAGAATTAGAAAAAAAAAAGTTGCCTGTTTGGTGTGAGATCATTATTTTGCTTCAAAATTAGCCAGCAAGAAAAATCGGTCGTGAGCTCGAACATTTCTTCGAAGTCATCTTTGCAAGCTGTAGTATTAATAGTTGGCTGGTACACTGCATAAACATACGGCTCTGTCCGAAAAAAAAAACAAGGATCATTTAGGTTTTCACATAAAATAGATGAAAACCCAGAGTGCACGCTCGTTTTGGGGACAAAGTGCCGGTACTAGGGATGACGAGTGTGTGGTTGTTTTTTTGCTGTAGTATACCTGGTAGGGGTTGCAGTTTCGGACAGAGCAGTACCGTGGTACAAAGCTTCTTTTTTTTTGTTTTCAGGCGAGAAAAAAAAGCGGTAGTACCAGTACCGGCATGGTTTCCGGTTCTCTCGCGCGAAAGAAGGTGCGCCAGCGTTTGGTATTGCCGTCGCGAACGTTAGCTCAGGTGGGCAAGGGGGGGGGGGGGAGGAGTTGGGACCTCTGTTTCGGTGGTGCGAGGATGGAACCAGAATGCAGAAGGTGGAGGGGGAGAAGTGAGGGCATCGATCGTGTGCGGCGGCAATATGCTGTATGTGGTACTGGTTGACTGCTGTAGCTCTATAGACAACAGGGAAAGGTGGCTGATAGTGCTTCATGCGGTGTGATTACGGGGAACCAGGGACATTTCTGCTGGAGATTGAATACAATTTTGTTTGGGCGCGAAGCACAGCAGTACTGCTGTGGTCGATGCGTATCATATACCAGGTAGATTTACTCCCCTCCTGCCACAGCCGACGCAAGTCTTCACCCAACTCCAGCTGTTATTAAAGCTCGGCACCCACATCGCATCGCACCGCATCGCGGCTAGCCGTATTTAGCTCTTCCACTCTGCCTCAACCCGGACCTCGCCCCCCCGCAAACCTACACCCCTGTGCTATGCTATCGCTTGCTTGCTTACCGTTGGTGGTTGTGATTGTGATCGTAATCGTCATCATCCCACCAGGAACGCGAGCTCTTGTTGAAGGCGGAGCAAGCACGGGCATACGAGGCGATGAAGGGGCAGTTTGAGGGGCTGCTGGGCCGGCTGCAGGTGAGAAACGCCTCCGCCGTGAGCGAAGGGTCGCCGTACGACGCGATGTGTTTATTTTTAGGGGTGCTTAACCCTGCCACCACCACTGCGAAATTTATCCCACACTATTTCCGAGTAGTAGTGGTAGTAATATTAATAGTAGCAGTAGATAGTAGTAGTATAATGGTAGTAGAACTGTAGTAATGTAGTAGATAGAAGTAATGGCAGTAGTAGCAATGGTAGTAGAAGGAGCGCACTACCAAAAATATTGGTACAGATACGTACAGTAGTATCATAATCATAAGCCCCTGGCAAAGTCAGTAAAAATGAGTTGTAGACGAGGCTGAATCTGAACACGCTAACTCCGTGTGTTCAGGGCGAGGTCTGCTCCTTGCAGTCGGAGCGAGACGGCCTTCTTTACAAGCTCTCCAAATCCGCAGCGACGGGCGGCGGCACCGGCGGTAGCGGGGCGGCGGGAGACGGCAAGGGCGGAGGGGCCTTGCTGGCGAGAATGAAGGCTCGGGTCGCCGAGCTCGAATCGCGCATCAAGGAGAA
>JASSKH010000027.1:6629661-6650140 GCA_031763025.1 Macrocystis pyrifera
ACACAGAGAGAGCAGTGCGGCGGGGAGTCCGTGTAAACACTCGTGGGGTCCGCTTGCGGTGTTTTTTGTCTGGTCCTGCCCTTGTGTGAGTAGGTGAAGAAACTTCAAGAATCGCAGGAGAGGACGCAGGCGGCGCTCAAGCGCAAGATGGAGGAACACTCGATCGCCATGCGAAAGGTACGCACGATTTTTGGTTCGTTTTTTTTTTTGCTGCTGTGCATTACACGACTGTATTATTAATAGTGCTGCATCGCATCATATATTAAACACTGTTGTACTGCGTGCTGTAGCCGCCTATCAGTAGGAGGGCATGAAACTCCTCTGCGCTCAACAGCTACCCTCTCACTTCTGCCTTCCGCGTTTTCTCGGCGCTCCGCTGTTTTTACTGCCATCTAAGGCGATTTGTTTGGAGCCTGTCTTGTGACTACATACGGACCAGACAATGGCCATGATGCAGTTGCGGAAAATATCAATACAGAGGGTACCCCGATTTAAGAGCGCCCAAGACAAATTCGGCATGTCCCGCCTATACACTAAAATCTATATATTTCCCACTACAGATAAGAACGTTGTAAAGTTAAGAGCGCCTGTTTTGACTTAAGGTTGTCACGGGGCGCTCCTAAACCGGGGCACGCACTACCGTACCAGTCACAATAGCAATGACAATAGCAATAGCAATGACAATAACAGTAGCAATGACAATGACGATAGTAATGACAATAGCAGTAGCAATGACAATAACTATAACAATTACAATAACAATAGTAATGACAATAACAATAGCAATGACAATAACAATAGCAATTACAATAACGATAGCAATTACAATTACAATAGCAATTACAATAACAATAGCAATTACAACAACAATAGCAATTACAATTACAATAGCAATTACAATTACAATAGCAATTACAATTACAATAGCAATTACAATTACAATAGCAATTACAATTACAATAGCAATTACAATTACAATAGCAATTACAATTACAATAGCAATTACAATTACAATAGCAATTACAATAGCAATTACAATTACAATTACAATTACAATAGCAATTACAATTACAACAGCAATTACAATAACAATAGCAATTGCAATTACAACAGCAATTACAATAGCAATTACAATTACGATAGCAATTACAATTACAATAGCAATTACAATAGCAATTACAATAGCAATTACAATTACGATAGCAATTACAATTACAAAAGCAATTACATTTACAATAGCAATTACAATAGCAATTACAATTACAATGGCAATAGCAATTACAATTACAATAGCAATTACAATAGCAATTACAATAGCAATAGCAATTACAATAGCAATTACAATTACAATAGCAATTACAATAGCAATTACAATTACAATAGCAATTACAATTACAATAGCAATTACAATTACAATAGCAATTACAATAGCAATTACAATTACAATAGCAATTACAATTACAATAGCAATTACAATTACAATAGCAATTACAATTACAATAGCAATTACAATTACAATAGCAATTACAATTACAATAGC
This sequence comes from Macrocystis pyrifera, assembly GCA_031763025.1. Classification (NCBI taxonomy): domain Eukaryota; class Phaeophyceae; order Laminariales; family Laminariaceae; genus Macrocystis; species Macrocystis pyrifera. The sequence goes on from JASSKH010000027.1 coordinate 6,631,202, forward strand.
AATACAATTACAATTAGCAATACAATTACAATTACAATAGCAATTACAAATACAATAGCAATTACAATTACAATTACAATTACAATAGCAATTACAATTACAACAGCAATTACAATAACAATAACAATAACTAACGATAATAACAGCAGCAACAACAACACTATCAATAACAACAATGGCAATACCAGCTGTCTCGGTATGATCGGTGTGATGGACCAACGTTCTTTCTGTCGTTGTGTTATCGGTTCGTTCTTCAGGTGCGAAAGCTGCAGTCGCAGCGGCCCCAGGGCGGGCCCGGTGCGGGGAGCAGATCGAACGAGAGAGATGTATCTGTGAAGGAGGCAAAGAAGGCCGAGCTGGGGGCGTGGCTGGCGACCGAGATTGAGGTGGGTGGGTAGTGAAGGGGGGATAGGGGAGTGGGGCGGAGAGGGGGTGAGTTGGGGGGGGGGGGGGGGGGGTGGGGGGGAATGGGGGGTGGGGGGGGGGGGTACTTATGTCATGCATGGCGATAGTCCTATGACCATGAGGGTGGGGTGGGGAGGGGATGAGTCGAGGGGGAGAGGTGCGGCGGGTGGGTGCGCATGTCATGCATGGCGGTAGTCCTGTGGCCATCGGGGGCGAGCGGGGGTGTTCTTTTTTGGGGGGCTAACATAACATATGGGAGATGAGGGGAGACGCTGGTCTCGTCGCCTTTCGACTGACTCCGCGGGTAGGGTGCGAGGCGCATGCTGTTCCTGAAACTGTTGGGCTGGTGTGTCGACGGACAGTTTGGGGGTAGTACACAGGAGCGCATGTACCCCTTGTTGGCGTTGAGCAGCTCACGTGGTATGTACCAAAGCGGGCGTTTTTTTTTCTCGGGGATGGTTGTTAAAATCTCCCTGGAACGACTGTAGCTCCCGACTGAGTACATACAGCGCGAGAAGTAGGGAGCCGCGGGGGTAGTCCATTGGCTCGTTTCGGCGCTAAGGCCGACCTTTTGTTGCACGGGTATTCTGTACAGTGCCGTCGAAAACCACTTCCGATGGAACATGGGGCGTTTGTCACTACAGTCAGCGGTGGAGGCGGTGGTTGGGTTCGATTGAGAGGCCTTGGAGCAATGCCGAGGAGGTGCTTCCTGAGGAATCTGCGGGAGGTAATGTGTTTGGAGGGCTGTGGGTTCTCGCAAGCAAGAAACGGGACGCAACCGTAAAGATGGTTGAGTTCGGACAGGGATGCCATCGTTTTTCAACGCTCTCGTGTTTCTCGACGTCAACGGCAAGGGTGCTTGGTGCTATTACGGGGGACCATAGTAGATAGGAACTACGGTACACACGAAGCCGATATATTTCTCTGCTTATACTAACACTATTTGGTCCTATTTACTATGGTCCCCCGCAGTAAAAGTCGGACGCTCTGTTTTCGGAAAGGCTCTCGACTCTCGACAACCATATCTTTCCGAAAAAAGCGCCTTTGTTCGGTACTGGCAACCTTCCCGTTTCTGGGAATATCGCGCCCTTGAAAAAACGACCCCACCCCTGCACGAACTCAAAGCTCGTTATGGCGCTACCCGCTAGTCCTCGCACAGCCCCCTCCCGTTCTTACTCAACGGTAATTTAGCCGGTGCCACGAACAAACAGAACCCCTTTTCGAGAGCCGCCGAAGCTTCAAAGTCTACGACCGGCCAACGCTCGCGGTATAAATCTCCAAAAAGTAGCAAGATCAGGACCGGTGACTTTTTTTTAGTTCGAAACGATGAATGCCTCCCAACGCACACAAGGTGACGACAGTTACACGTAAGTACGCTGCTGCGCGAGTTCCTGTATGTATATATGGCGACAGCTTTATAAATAAAGTATTTTTTGTTGTCTTGTTTTCGTTTTTTTTTTTTCCATGTCTTACGTTTTCAGGAGGCTACTGCGGTGCAGCGGGCTAAGCGTGCCCTGAAGGCTCAGCTTAAGCTAAGGGGTGAAACGGCCCGCAGGGCGCAGAAACTGCGAGTGGATAGAGAGTTAGCAGGCGTTGCTTTGGGCGCGGAGAACGGGGGCGAGGGCGGAGACGAGGGCGAAGGGGAGGAGAGCCGCAACAGGGGGGAGGAAATTGAGGAGCTGGAGGGGAGTGTCGCGGCTGCATCGAAGGTGAGGAGCGAGGCGGCTAGGTACACCGGTACCTTTTTTTTTGTTTGTTCCTGACTACGTACGACGATGGCGATAGGTCCGTGGTCCCTTATATTTGTTTGTGCGGGGATCGAGCAGTCATCCCTTACTTTGATGACGGTACCGTTTGTTCGGGATACCTTCCTATTGTTTGATACCCTGTTTTTTTGGGGGGTATTTTGCACGCCGGGACGATGTACTTGCGTTGCTACGTAGGCGCTTCCTTTTTGTTTCCGGTGCAGTCGCGCCGCGGTGCATGCACGGCCCCAAAGCTCTTGCGGCCTGCCGACCAATAAATGACCTTGGGAGGAAAAAATGAACACGCAAGCTTAGCGCACACTGCCCAGCCAAAGTGTTCCCCCCCCCCCCCCCGGCCATGCATGAGATCGAGTACATCTCTCCTATCGAGCACACCCCCCTTCCCCTCTCCCCGAACCCCCATGATGTTACCGGCCTCACAAATGATTCTTAGTAGGATGCAGCTCACTCTTCGTGCGACTCGCCTAACGCGGAACTTCGCGCTTGGTACAAGCAATGTCTGTCTGGTCAGTGAAGAAACCCGACGTGCTCCATCCCGGCGTTGCAGAGATCTGGGGGTCTATGGTCATACTTCGTACGACAATATCCGACCATGCATAACACGGGTACACACCCCCTACCCCCCATCCCCCTCCCCTCAAACGCCTTCTCCTGTTGTAGGTGATCATAATTCGTACGACAATATCCGACCATGCATGACACGGGTACACACCCCCTACCCCCCACCCCTCGAACGCCTTCTCCCGTTGTAGGTGATACAGAGTTTGCAGGCGTTTTTGGTGTCGGCCGAGAGGAACAGCTCCGCAACGGGGTCGAGGCTGCCGACGGCCGCGTCTTCGTCTGCGGCGAGAGGGGGCGCGGGAAACGCGCGGTGGTCACACTTGCGCACTCCCTGGGATAACAAAACCGCCCTCTCTTTGCTCCTCGGAGAGGCTGTCAAGTTCAAAGTTCTGGGGTGAGTCCGTCCGTCTACCCTTGTTTGGTGTGACCCCTTTCGGCGTCAACCTTTCTAGGGTCGCAGTTCCGGTTTTGTTGGGGACAGATTACGAGCTCGGTAATTTTTTGAGTGGCTTGTCCCCGAAACGGGACTGACTGCAGTTTTTGCCCCTGAAAGGTTTGAGGACTGCACTTAGAATTAGGGTCATATTTTTCAGTTCCTGTATGTAACTGCGCACTTAATGAAAGAACTTTCAAGTTCACCCTGCTACCAGTAGAAGTTGCACACGTGTTTGTTTGGGGACGAGTTGTTTAGGATTCAGTGTGGGATCATCGGGGACGAGTTGTTTAGGATTTGGTGTGGGATCGTCTTTTGCCAGCCGAGTTACAGTCGGGTTAATCTCTTATCAGGCACGTACGCTACTGAAAAAAAAAGTGTCCCGAATTTTCGAGCAGTATGCCCTAAATAAAGGGTTGCAGTACTAAAGGCGTTAACTATGAACCGGGCGGTTTTTGACAATGTGACTGTTTTTTTTTGTAGGACGGGAGCGGGGGGGACAGGGTCAGGAGGGACAGGGAGTGATGTTTGGGCTGTTGATAGTGTTATCGGGCGAGATATGTGGGAATCCGGGAGTGCGCCCTGGAGAGCGCAGTGAGGGAGGGTGTGACAGGGATAGAGGGAAAGAGAGGGAGCGTGTATAGAGAGAGATACGGACTCCAGACGCAGGGGAAAATGTCGGAATACGCTGTAGATCGTAGATTCGCAGCTAAACAGAAGCGAAACGAGAAAGGACAAACCCCTGAAGTGTGAATTGTCAGAGTCTTGACCTCTGAGCGATTGGGTGCTGAGCTTCGACTTGCTGACGTTGCAAATATTCTGTTGGTGTGAAAGAGAGAGAGGAGGAATACGACAGTGGTTCTTTGCTTTTTTGTTGTTGTTGTAGGGTTTCGTCCCCCTGGGCTTAGGACACTTGCTGTTTCTTAATTGAGGATACGTTTCGTATATATACCTTTGTGTTCCTCACTCGCGTGACTCCAAGATTATAAAAAAAACACCGCTGCTTCAGTACGCACTGTCGCAGCGTTGAAGCTCATGCTGCGTTGCTGGATAGCAAACACCGATGTCTTCCGTACCTTGCTCTAACTCGCTCGCGTAGCACCAAAACAATAAAAAGTCGCCGCAACTGCGCTGCTGTCGGCGATAGCTTTATCTCTCTTTCTCTACCTCCCTCGCGCACCAAGGTAAAACAAATCACCGCCGCCGCTGTTGTCGCCGTCATCGTGTTTTTTTTTTTTGGTTGCTTCGAATAACTCGTGCCTATAATCAGAATGTCCTACGCGGAAGAGGCTTCGGCGAAAGACATAGAGCTCCGCAGCCTTTCCCGAGAAGTTTCCTCCCTTCGGCGTGCAGCCGGCCCCGACAGCGGTAGGGCTGCGGCGGCGGCGGCGGCGGCGGCGGCGGTCGAGGCGGCGGCGACGGTAGTCAGGGCGACCGTCGGGAAGGATGAGGGGAAGAGGTCGGAGGAAGAGGACGAGGAGGGTGGAAAGGGGGGAGGAGGAGGGGGGTACGAGAGGAACGAGCGGTCGTTCATTGTCCTCAGCGATACGGAGGATGAGGATGACGACGAGGAAGAGGAGCTGGACGAAGATGAGGACGAAGAATGGCTGCCGGGTGAGGAGGAGGCTTTTTTTTTTTTTTGGGGGGGGAGGGGTACGTGTTTGATGGGACGGGGGGAAAACCATGGGGGGGTTGTTTTGTTTGCGGTTGTGTTGAGGAGTTTGCTTCGTGCAACTGTTGTGGGCGTGTATCTGATTTGCGAGTGGGTGCATGTGAGAGTAAAGAGGGGGAAATAAACGCGTGTTTTGGGCTACTACTCTAGACGCTTGGAATGCGCGGCGCAAATTTCCAGCAGCACAACTTGTTTGCATTTCATGCGTTTTTTTTTTTATCCTGACCCGTCTGGTGCCGCTTCGGTGCCGCTCGTCAGTATCAGCTGCCTTACAGATTCTTTCTCGTGCTCTATAGTGCAAACGGGTGCTTTTAGTTGGATGTTGCTACGTTGCGGCATCGACCCCTTTATCTTCATCTGCACAAAATCATCACCCCTCCCGCCCCGCTGTCTTTTTGCTCCCGCTGTTCTGCCTCTACAACTCCCCCCGCGTGCCCCAGACACTGCTGCTGCGTCAAAAAAAAACGGTCAACCTCGACGGGCCGTTCGGCCGAAGGACGAGGAAGTGTGAACGGGAGAGACGATGTCACCGACGGACGAGGGAGCAAGGCGGGTCGGTCCTCTGGTGGCGGAGTCGGCGACAGCGATCGGTCGTCCTCTGGGTCTGCCGTTTCCGCGGCGTCGGGGAAGTCTGTGTGGTCGGTCGCCAGCAGCAGCGATAACGGAGGCGAAGCGCACGGGGAAGGGCCGGAGCTTGATTGGGAAAAACTCGAGAGTAATACGGTGAGAGAGAGAGACAGGGAGGGGGGGGTATGATGCCATCATTATCATGCATGGCCGTAGTCATATGACCGTAGACCCTCGCATCCCATTCAATGCCGGGACGGAGCACGTCGGGTTTTCACCGACCAGGCAGACATTGCTTGCACCAAGCACAAATCGCCGTGAGGTGTTGGGCGAGTCGCATGAAGGGTGAGCTGCATCCTACTAAGAACCGCTTTAGAGGCGGGTTTTCTTGCATATGGATGACAGCATCAATGAATTGATTTAGTTTCTGGTGTGGCCACTTCCAGAGACAGCAATGGGTTTACTATGTAACTGCCTCGTGGATGCCTCACCATATACACACTTCTTGATACGATCGTCAAAAATTATCTAACTTGACCGCCAGCCGTGGTAATCGCCAAAAAAAAGGGGGGGGGGGCGGGGGCGGGGGGGCAATGTCATCCCGCGGAAAGTATCTCGAGGTTGAGGTTGCTCGACTCGATCGTGTTCTATTTATTGTATGTAGCCGACGTTTTTTTTTGGGGGGGGGGCAATTGCAACTAGAGTAAAATTATTTTTGCCTTAAGGAAAGGGCTCACCCTTTTTACTACTGCACTGTACATGAAGCGATATTTGGCTCTATAATCAAGTAATTTGTCCCCAAAACGGGAGAGCGGTCCTAAGAGTTGAGCGGGTTTGAGGTAGAAGAGGAGGTCACGCCTACGTATAAATGGCGATGAACTGATTTGATGGGTTTTTGAGAAAACAAAGCCATGTGACAAGGTTTTGCTACCCCTCGTCGTTGTTTGCGGTGCAGCCGGTACGAGGAGCATTGTTGTTTAGAGTGCTTGCGCTGCATCGTGCGGTTGTTTGGCCGCTCCGGTGTGACTCGACCATCGTTGTTGCGTGTGTTCGGCTGGCTAGAAGTGTGCATAGCGATAATCGACCGCATGCGCCGCGAGAGGCGACCGATTCAAGAAGTGTTCCGTGATGGTCCAAGACAGGCAAAAGCTACCAGCAGTAGATTGGTTACATCGCCATGTACCACGGACTTCCTCAGTTCACGAAAGATGCCCACGGGATTTTTCGCGTCCTCCCGACCTCGTACTGGAAATAATTCCTCGCATTAAATACGCGCACGCTGTTGTGATGATGTTTGATTTGTTTCGGTCCCCGCCCCCCCCCTTCCCCCCCCCCCCCCCCCCCCCCTCCGCTGAGACTAGGTGGTTCACCTGAAGGGGTTCCTGCGACAGCTTGGGCTTCAGGTTTCGGGCAAGAAAGACGTCCTCATCGACCGCCTCCGGGCCTCCCGCGGGGATGGCTCCACTGCTCCCCCGCCAATAGGATCAACGTTATCCTCAACGCCAGTGTCCCCTTCCGCATCTTCAGAGACCGACTCGATCACGGACGATAGTTCTTGTCCGATCTCCGGCAGCAGGGAGGAATCCACCGCTGTAGGTGATGGAACTGCGGAGGTCGATGGTGGCGGAGGCGTGGCGAGGCAGGGAACGACGCTCCGCAAGCGACTCGAAGCGCGCGTCCGGGATAGGGAGGCCGCGCGTGCGGCGGACGCTTTGTCGTCTCAGCGGACTAACGACGCTAAAGGTTTGAGCAATGGCGGCGGCGGTGGCAGCGGTGGTAGCAGCGTCACCGGTGGCGGCGGTGGCCGTGGTAGCGGCGGTGGCGGTGGCGGCATCGAAAACGAAAGCGGCGACGATCGTGCGCCGAAACGTCAGCAGGGTCGACAAGGCGTCAACGACGACCGGTCGATGATCAAGCAGGGGCAGAAGAGCCTGGGGTCGTCGTTAAAGAGCGGGGCTAAATTTGACGGGGCGGGGGCAAAGGAGGTGATGGGTGCGCCGATCTCGCGGAGGCCGCTTGGGGCCCTGGTTCAGGGCAACGCCCGAATCGGGAGCAACGGCAGCGGTAGTTCGCGCGACGGGTCCGAGACGAAGGGTACGAGGACCTTGAATCCTAAAGCGGTTAAGACCGCAGTAGGGACAGCTCCGAAGCAGACAGGTGGAAACAGTGGCGGCGGCGCTAGTAGTAGTAGTGCCTCGGGGCAACGGAGGGTTGGCCCTGCCCCGCCCACTAGCAGCACCACTGGAGGAGGAATTGGTGGTGGGATGAAGCGGCCTCGTCCTTCTGCCAGACCAGGCACCGTAGTCGACGCGGTGCCCGTAGCGAGGAATGGAAAAAATGAGCGCCCGCGAAAATTTCACGACGGTAGCGCCGGCGGTGCCGGCTCTGGAAGTGCTGGTGGTGGCTTGCGGAACGGGTCCGTCGGCGTGAAGAGCGCGGGCGAGGTAGCGGTGGCATCGTCGAACCACGCGAAGCGTGTGAGGGTGGAGGACAGCGTCAAGCCGGCGACAACAACGCCTTCTTTCTTGAAACCCCAAAGTCTTCCGGGGCGCATATGTCGGCCGGTTCGTACGCGCGATACAGAGGAGGCGGAGGAGGGTCGGGGGCTGGGGACGCGCAGTAGTGCTCGTGGAGGATGGTGCAAACCAAACCAAACGCCTGACGTTTTTCATTCAATTTGGACTGTGCGTTGTCTTTTGTTTCTGGAAAGGAGCTACGAGAGCTAGTCCGCACCGCTGTATGAAGCAGGGGTCAAGCTTGGTGCATCCAAGGGGTTAAAGCTCTGAATTAGCTACGTATAAAATGAACACCCTCCCCGTCGTGCGAGTCTGACTTTTGTTCGCGGGGGGCGGGGTTCGCTCGAGTGATCCTGCGCTCTCAGCTACAAGGCGTGTGTAGTTACATATCCATCGTCCATAAGACGAGGTGTGCGTCTTATGTTTTTTTTTTTTACTTGGTCTTTGCTTGACATCTTTCAGGACTGTGCTGCGCCTGTGGTAGGCAGTTGTACCGTTCGGGGTCTATGGTTCGTTTCATTAAGGTCGGTTGCGTGAAACAATATTTCTTGTAGTTTTTGTTGCCTGTTGTGGTTAAGGCCCAGAGCGTTGTGTACTAGTGTATCCTTTCAATGGTTTCGTTGTGTTTTGCAGGGTTTTCCATGTAGTTACTCAAACAGGCATCCGGTACGGCATTGCTTTCGTTAGAGGCATCTTCCCGCCGCCCATTTGTGTGTGTGTGTGTTTTTTTTTTCATGTTTGCACAGCAGTGTAGGCCCACGTACAAGAAATGCCTTGATAAGAACATGAGGCTCGCTTTTTGGCGGACACCACGAAGAAAAGTTGGATTCTGAAATCATTTTCAGGCGGCGAGGGCTATTACATACACATAATCCTACCGGCATACACCAAAAAGCTTATGCTCAAGGTTGTTCAAGAAAGGTGCACAGTAGTAAGCCTTCCAAGGGCTTTGCTCAGAGTAGTTATTGTTGACAGGTCCATACTTCAATCAAGTAACCTACCTGGTAAGTTGCTGCCAAGAGAGCTCTTGACGCATCACAATTAATAACCCCTCTTTAGCACTGCCCTCGTGTTTTGGGGACGAAAGACGTACACTACATAAATACGCGGAACTTGCGTTGGATTTTGTTTCGGCCTTAGAAAAGAGACGGTTGACCGGGAAGTTTCGTTCACTTCTGACTTTTTTAGTTTGTTTTGCCGTAGAGCACAAGGATTGTCCGTTGACACAAGAACCGTCTCCGCCAACGGACAAGACGCGTTTTTTTAGCAAAGACAATTGGGCATGTCTGTGTCGAGGATCTGGCGTAGACCGGGATACTATGGATTGAAACGGGACTGAATCAAATCGCCGGGTGTGATGATGGTGGGTACTATGGATTGAAACGAGACTGAGTCAAGTCGCCAGGTGTGGTGATGGCACTTGGCGTGTCGTCCCTTCTGGAGTGTCTCGAGGCAATGAAAGCGCCTTTTTGTCCGTTCATGCCGGTTTTTTTTGCGAGCTGCCGAGGTCGTGAGTCCAGTGTTCGGTTCTTACATTGCCGCCAGCTTGGCTCTCAGTGTGCTGTTGTTTTATTTGTAATAGTACGCTTCTTCTGAATTAGGGGGGGGGGGGGGGGTTGTTCAGTACCGGTATGTCGCCAGCATGCGCCGCATATGTTGAGGATACCCGGACACTCAAGCGGGTATTGCCAGTATTACCGTCCCCTGCACGAATGATATGTTCGACATTCATATTACGTATCTTGGTGACGAGGTAGCATACCGTGGGTAGTCGGGTAGCCGGTTTGCTTGCTTTCGAAAGTACACCCAAGCGGTCGGGTACCGTTAACATAACCCCAGGATTTCAGAAATAGTGCACGCCTTAAGATTGAAGTAACTTTTTTCTTCACGGTTTGTTGAATGTTTTCGTGAGTTACGGGCTGCCAGGTAACGTAGTTTTTATGCGTTGAGTGATTAAATAATATATAGTGTGAAAAAATCACACGCACCATAATCTTTGAGTCGTCTTGGCATATGCCTGATCCCACAAAGTATAACCGTGTCGTCGAGGGCCTTTGGTACGACCGGAGGTGATTTTTCCAAGAAACTTCGCTATTCTTGGCTTCGGTGTTGAATTAGGGGAAGTCAATTTCTGAAGTCTTTTCCGCAAACATTATAATATGTACACCTGGCTGTCCGCGGTGTTACGTTCGCAATGTACCCGCCAAGGTACGAATATGAGTACCATACGATACCCCCGTAGACACACCGTTGTTGGGATTTTCATTGTCGGAAAATCACACGCGGCGTTCCCACTGGACAACCTACGGCAGCAGAACCCTTAAAGGACAGGCTAAAAGTTTGGGAATAATGATACAGGATAGGAACCCGCATGAAGGATAAGAGATGAACGAGCGACAGCACTGAAATGAAGGGTCGACAAGCGTGGGTGTGATCTCAACCCGCAGCAGAGAGGCCTCATTGATCCCAAACTATATACGAATTGACCTACGACGCAATGTTACAACAGTAATATCGAAGAGAGGGGACGCCGGCAGGGCCAGCCCCTCTTGGGGAAAGCCTCATTGTTGTACTGGGAGGCAGTGGTTGAAGCCCTCTCCGTGAGAGATATCGCAGCTCTACAACAGCACGACAAAGTAGAAAGGGGCTATTATTATAGTAAAAAACAGATCATCCCGCCCGCCCATCGTTGGTAGCGAGGTGTACTGTCGACAACGACATAATTTTGTTAGTGTTTATTTTACCGGGGTACCTACTCTCTGCGACGAGGTGCCGCGTTGATTGCTAGACAGTTAATGCGGGAGTAGTAACCCTGGGTGAGAGTCTCCGGCTGGACGCAGCAGGAGGCCTCATTGATCCCAAACTATATACCAATCAACCTACGACGCAATGTGACAACCGTAGACACACCGCTGTTGAGATTCTCTCATCAAAGATAGGTCTTGTTGCAGGTTGCAGTTTTCTTCTCGGCTGCCTGCCTCCTGTACTTTCGTCGGCCGTGCGGTTAGGAGACATGATCAACGAAACATGCAGGACTTCCCAAGTCCATACCATACACGATTCCGTGCAACGTGGCTGGCTCTCACCGGCGCTTGTTTGCGACAGCGGCATCATCGAGGACGACAGAAAATTCTTCGCCACAATCAGCTACTGTGTTGCCCTGTTGCTCTCTGTCGAAGTATGTGACGAATTTCACCTATATACAACTCTATCGCACGGGAGGTAAATACAGTAGTGGCCGCTTGTAACATACTATCATCCTCGAGCACGTCTGCAATCTCCAGCGGCACCAACGGCTATCATGTAGGGCATCACGCGTTTTGTCAACGGCTATCATACCAGGCGTGCGTTGTTTGTGTGCGCAACGTGCACGGTGCATGTCCCCCTCAAAAATATTACAACAAACACATGACCCAGCCGAAGAATAATGAGTCGCTCACGAGCCCCACGACAATACGGCCAACGTTTACCTCGATGCGAACAGGAACTTAACAGAGGTATGAAGTTGTGCATCACGCTTGATTCCAAGCGGCACCTATCATTATTTATTATTTTGCTGGTTAAAGGTCTAGTCTAGCTCCTTAAAGGGGGCGTTCGCTGGCTCTAGCCGCCGATTTCCCCCAGCTCCCTCTGCTGTCTCTGTAGCTGCGCTCGCCGTCGCTTTGCCTCGTCCCTGGCGAATCGGGTCTTTTCGTGGATGTGTTCTAGCTGCTTGGTTTTCTCGCCGGCCTGAGAGAGAGAAGTGCACAAAACGGAGGCGTGCGAGCGACACGCACATGTATGCACACCCATTAAATATCGTCACTATTTTTTAGCGGTGCTGTGCATACACAGCAATGGGCATGGCGAATGGATTAAGTAGTGACGTGGGGCTATTAATACGAAGCGCAAATTAGTTTACTAATTACTTTTGGGGGACGATAGCCCCAAACAGGTGCAGCGACTAACCTGTATCTAGGTCTAACGGAGCAACGAAAGCACAATAAAAAATATAAGAAACCAACTAAAACTGAACGCAGTATGAAGCTGTATCCTTATATTTCCGGATATATAAAAGCTTGTCGTGGAGGGGGGGGGGTATACGAAATAAATAAATTAGCGACTTGAGTTACAGAACTGTGATTTAATTTTGTGTTTATCTGCAGGGACGACATTCCCTTACTCACGAGTATACCTACCAGGTATATTTTAAAGCAAAATCTCCCTGAAAGTGAACTCATTAAATATATACTAGTATTTTCAGTAGAATCAGTACAATACGTATTCAAGCCATACATCGGTCAATACCCCGAGTAATTGGACACTAAACGTCTTGACATGATCGTATCAACATGGGTAAGTCGTCCATGCCCCCTTTTCTGCTTCTGCGAGTCTACAAGGCTGTGATAAGAAACGCCTGCCAAAGTACTAGAACAATGTATTGAGCAAATTTCGAACCTTGGCGGAAAAATCACTCTTCCGGGAATTAAGTTTCGCACCATGGTTTTTGAGGGTGGGAAACCAAAGTTTGGCATGGTTGTTTTTTCATGGCAATACGAAAGAAAAAGAGGACTGGACGTTCCGGAAATACTTCTTGTTGGTGCATCAGTTAAGGTAAAAATTTTCGAAAAAAAATCGTAAAATTGAGCCTTGAGAACGACAAAAACAAAAAGTAACGAGAGGCCAGGCCTCAGTTTTTTTCAATTGCCATGAAGAACAGCCGTGCCAATTTTTTGGTTTTCAACTCTCGAAAACCATGGTGCAAACTTCCGAAGCCGAAATCTCCCGCCTGTCGCTGGTCAACGACTCGAAGTGGAAAATACTACCGGACACCAATCGATTCGAGGCCGAGGTGGCGTCATCGCGGTGATGTACGAGACGCATTGGACAGGGCTCTCCCGACCGTCCTGGGAACGGGAAAAAAATGAATGGACCTTCAGCTCTCTAGCCACGAAATCTTGTGCTACTGGATCGGCAACCCGAACCAGCACCGCCAAATCAACCGCCTGTACCACCGGATGCGAATTGGCGCGATACAACGGGAGCTTTCTCTCAGCAACGGCGAGCGTTTCCTGGCACCCGGCTGCGGCTGCGTACCGCCGACCGGCTGGCTTCGCCGATACGTCAACACCGTGCTTCTCAACGGGGCTCACGTTTGGTACAAGGGCGACGACGGTCTGGTCTGGGGTGGCTTGGGAAAACCACGGATGGGGTGTATTAGTTTCGAATTTTGAGATGACTCGGGACCGATCAAGCTTTCTCTTTCTCCGGCGCGCCACATGGTTTCAACGGGGGCTGCAAGAGGTTCTTAATATCTACAAATACGCTTGGCTGGCGCGTTTGCACGGGGGGTCCAGCGTAACGTAAACGAATCTCGAGGTGCAGCCGTGGATAGCTGATTTCCTCGTCACAGCTGCACTCGATTTTTCTTTCTTGCCGTTCTCCTCGGTTTTGGGGGTTTTCTTACACTTTTTCGTTGACGCTTTCCGAGCTTTTGGGTCGGGGTTTTTCTTCTCGGTATGATTTGGTGCTCCCTGCGTTTTTTTCTTGGGCTGGGTTGGGGATGGCTCTTGCGTTTTTCGTCATGCCGACCCTGCCGGGGGTGGTCTGGGTATTCGGGCCCCTCATTCGTGGCACAGGACACGTTTTCGGAGCTTTTGGTCTGGGTTTAGGTGGTTTATGACGCATTCCGTGTTATTTTTATTCTTCGTCATGCCTGCCCCCCCCCCACTCGGGAGCCGGGGGCGATCTGGGTAGAATTGACTACTCATGTTGGGCACAGGACCTCATCATTTTTGGTTTCAACCTTTCGTTTTTCCGTCTACACTTTCTCGCCCCACATCCCCTCTTGCGGGTGGTATGGCGATGACTTTCATTGACGTTTAACTCCTGTCGCTTACGGTGAGGCCTTCCCTTCTTTCTTTTTCTTGTCGTTTCTTGATGGCTTCTTGGCCTTGCCGTTCAGAGGTGTGGGAGTGGGTGTTGCGGAGCCGCATCTTCCGTTCATGTTCTAGTTGGTGAATTCGAGGATTCCATGAATTCCCACATTTCTGCATGTACGGCTCATCAGAGTGGGCTAGTGTTATGGTACTATTTTAAATGATGTAGGAAGGCTAGTGATTACCTGAGTACAGATATAACGATCGTATTTGTAGTACTTAGGAGGCGTATATTAGACGGAAAACTAGGGTTTTTCTGCGAGGTACGAGCCTCGCTCTCACTCTTATATCGTGCTCGAAGGAATATAGCTATCTTCTTATATATTTTTTACAGTCAATACACGTGAGTACCAACGAGTTCCTGCTCAAAAAGCAAACCTATTACGGGGGTCCATAGTTAATGGGACCAAATTCTGTTAGTAAAAATAGGTAAATATATATTTTTTTGTGTGTGCCATGGGTCCTATTAACTATGGACCCCCGTAATAGTAAGGGATATAAAGTGTCCCGGCCTGATTCATAGCACTGGAATCAGCTCGTACTCAACAAATATCTAAGCTACAACAAGTGGTGCGAATTATTTAGTTGCTTATTTTGGGATGATCTGGACGAAAATCATAGACGGGCAGGTGCGTAGTGTTGCGTTTTACTCTCGTCATACCGTAATAGCCACTGCATGCATGCTCCTGGGTGGGGCTCCCCTGCTTTGCACGGATTTTCATCAGCATATAGCACCTTCTGTCAGGTCAAAACACACTCGCTGCTAGCTGCACGTTGTACAGCATGTTCGTGTTGTGCTTTGTGCACGTGGTCGTATTTTCACGAAACGAAGCAATCAATACTTCATATTTCGTGGAATAAATATCAACGGACCGTTGTTAACTCATGGAAGAAATACGCAAGTTCAGTCGTGGATGGCATGGTCCATGAATCGTCATGGCATGCCCCTTTTTAAAGACATCGATTGGCTACCCTGATCGGCCGCTGTCCAAGTGTCGTATCTAAAGCTGATTCCGACCGTTTTGTGACTCTGCCCGAACCTCTTGTCGATGTCATTCTATACAGGGGGTATCGCCCGAACGAGGGGGTGCCGAAGGGACCCGAGAGGTGGCCAACCCCCCGCCGTAGATAAGTATCCACGCAACGCACGCGGGGGCTTATCCCGGGCTAGACCCCCTGCTTCGGAGCAGGAAGCCCTAATTTAATCCCACCCTTACGCATATCGTCTCCCCAAAAGTAAATGATTGATTCTCCTAGAAAGTTTAGAAAGAGACCATTTTGTTACATGATATAGTATCGGGCTATAGAAATGGTTATGAGATAACCCGTAGTATCAAAACCTGTAACACCCGGAGATAGTTCTCGTGCTCTGAAGTTTCCCTATGTAAATAATAATCAAAGCCCAGAATACCCT
Organism: Macrocystis pyrifera; assembly: GCA_031763025.1. Classification (NCBI taxonomy): domain Eukaryota; class Phaeophyceae; order Laminariales; family Laminariaceae; genus Macrocystis; species Macrocystis pyrifera. The sequence goes on from JASSKH010000027.1 coordinate 6,646,454, forward strand.
AAGAGTATTCCTGGGGCTCTGAAGTTTCTCGCGTTAAATGTGATAGCCAGTACTACTAAGGCTTTCGTAAGGACATAAGGAATGTTCCTAGGACAGACCTCCCTTGAAGACAAGATGACCGGTAAAATTGGGTTTTAGGAGGCCGCAGCAGTATCCAGGGTTTGGCTACTCCTGCTGTCAGGATCACCGATAGGAGAAGAGTAGACCAGCGTCCGAGGACAGTCCTTCGGGCTTTATTCTTTGCCCGCCTAGCGGATTAATTGGAGGGGAGCATAGGGGGCTTGATACCTCGGACCAAGCCCCCCTCGAATCATTCTCAACAGGTCCCTCTCACCTCTCATCAGGAAGAGGATCAATACAACACAAAAAGTCTCCTGAGTAAGAGAAGATGCCTCCCAACCCAGTTCAGATGGTTCCTGCATTCCATTCCCTTACCTCTGTACTTGTTACTCGGGAGCTACGTTGAATGATAGGCGACAGCGTGATATAATATCTCAAGTATTTACCGAGCCGACGCACGGATTGGAAAGGTGAGTGGAAAACGAAAGGGCCGGCTGAAATAACAAACCCAAGTAAATTGCGAGCGACGAAGGCTGACGCGCGAGCGGGAACGGCAACATATATCATAGGGGGGGTGAGAGATGAAGCTACTCCACGCTGCCCCGTACCTCGCTAAGCAACGCCAGAAGCTTCTTCTGCTGCTCCACCAAGACCTGCACGAGCGTCCTCTCTAAGCCCTTCATCTCCTCGTCCTTAACGGAGCGGGACTCGGCCAGGGCTGCTAGCTTGCTGTCCATGGCGGCAAGCGCTTTTCGCTTGGCCTTCATATACCATGAACAACGGACAAAAATTAAGTGATGTTGTTCGCGGGTGGTGGTGGTGGTAGTTGTTGATGATGCCGTGAGCAACGAACAAAACGTTGAAAAAACGCTGACGAGTAGAGGATGGTGTCGGTCTGAAGCGATGCGTACGTATCGCGATGTGCTGAGCATCCAACAAGTCAACCGTAAAGGGAAAACGTCCCGACATGTACATAGCCAATCACCCACAGGACACTTTAGCTACTCACTTATTTTGTCAAGGCATGCACAATTCTACCATCCCGCATCTACAGTACCGTGCATGAAAATTGCCCGGCTGCGTGTGAACACGAAGCGGAAAACGGGCAAATAAACAAATACATTTACTTGGGTTCGATTGCAGCAACATAGATATGTTTACTGTTGTAACATCGCGTCGTAGGTTAATTCGTATATAGTTTGGGATCAATGAGGCCTCCTGCTGCGACCAGCCGGGGACCCTCACCCAGGGTTACTACTCCCGCGTTAACTGTCTGTCTGGCAATCAACGCGGCACTTTTTCGCAAAGAGTAGGTACCCCGGTGAAATAAACACAAAGAAAACTGATGTCGTTGTCGACGGCATACCTCGCTACCAATGATGGGCGGGCGGGATGGTCTGTTTTTTTCCTAGCCTCATCTACTTTGTCGTGATGCAGTAGAGGTACGATATCGCTCACAGAGTGACACTCAATCACTGTCTCCCCATACAACAGTGAGGCTTTCCCGAAAAGGGATCCACCCTGCTAGCGTCCCCTCTTTCTGTTCCAGATTATTGAGGAGGCTCACTATATAAGCCCTCTACGTAGTACTTGGGACTTTTGCTGCACACAGTTCACGCGGAATACCCAGCGCAAGGGATGTACTGGGTGTAGCAAGAGTCACCTTCGACTAACTATTGGTGATAACAAGAGTGGGGCTATAAAGAGAGCGAACAAACAAACGTGCGAAACATCCAAAACCTACTTACTGGGTACGTATTGTGTGTTGCATTCACACCTACTAGTTGTTGTGTGGTGCACCCAAACCTGCTGGCTATTTGTGTCGCATCCAAACCTACTGGCTGTTGTGCGTTTGCACATAAGCCTGCCGGCTAGTCTGTGTTGCATCCAAACTTGCTGGCTATTGCGTGTTACATCCTAACCTACACAGATACTATGTATTGCATCTAAGCCTACGGGATATTGTGCGTGCCGGATTGCATTATACCTCCATAGCTTCCAACAGCCCCTCGAGCTCCTCGTCCAGCCGCCGCTTCTTGCGAGCCCTGGCCGGAATAATCATGCCGTCCGGTCCGATCGCGCTCTGTCGAGAGTGAGCGTGCGCAGCCTTTTCGGCATCCTTCGCCTGGCCTTCCATCTCGCGGAACTCCCGATGGATAGCCACCCGCTTGTCCTCCAACTGCAGTGTGTTGTTTTGACCAAGCATTGGACGGGGGGGGGGGGGGGGGCGTACTCATTGGTTGCTTGCCTTAGTCATTCGAGCATTGACCACGCATTCCTTTCGAGAGGGAGCAGTTAGTTATGGTGTTAGTTTGAATGGGTCAACTACTAGCGTACTCATTTAGCTGGGGGGGGGTTGAGGCGTGCTCATGTCATGCATGGCCGTAGCCGTATAGGCAGCTGGGAAAGAGGTGGCGGGGGGGGTACTAATTTTTCTTAGCTTAAAAAATTTAACCATTGACCACGCATCCCTTTCGAGACGGAGCTCGGGGGGGGGCGTACTCATTTGTTGCTTGCCTTAGTCATTTGACCATTGACCATGCATCCCTTTCCAGCCGGAGGAGCTAGGGAGAGGTGTGTGCGTGAAGAGACTCAGGTTGGGACACGTAACATCCCCGTCAGGTTTGCTTATTTGAGCAGGTTCTTGTTTTCCCCACATGTAATGGTAAGAATAGCAGGTTTATGCCAAAAATCGGCCACGATTGGGACTGATTCCAAAATATTTTTTCAGATAAAACTCATCGCCCCTAACCCCTGTTTCCCCGTCAACGATAGGCCTCCCAAATAATACCAATACCTCCCCAGTACCTGAACTCAGATAGTTGCCGGTAATTCAAGGTAGTTCCAAGGGAATGCCGTAACACTTGCCGGTGTTGGCTACGTAGAAATGACAACTTGTTTAGGCTAGAAGTTTATCGCAGCGATTTTGATCGAGTTAGGGTGAACACCGCTTTCCTATCCATGATGTAGGCGGGGCTGTGCTACGAATTGCATACTGCTTACCAGGTGCTCCATGGAGTGCTGTTAATTGTCCGTTGTAGAGCCGCCGCACCGACCACCGACGTGTCAAATAGTTGACCCGCGATCAACCCTTTTCTTTCTATCTATCCGTTGGGCTTCCCTATTAAAAATGCTGCCCTTAATATATACGTACGATAGCTTCTCAGTTCCCTCGTCAACTGACGATGTGTCTTTCGTGCCCGTGCAGGATGATGAATCAGTTCTGAGACAAAGCGGGAAATAATACGCTCTTCTGTGCAACCTTTACATACCATCGTCGGCCGGATAAACGTGAAGAACTCGGTAGCGTGTTGTATACCAAGCTACATTGTTTGATCACGCTCAAGGATGACGCTGAAACGCTGGGGGGGGGCGGGGATTAATTCCGTGCGGGCGGTGGTGAGGAATGGCCGCATCAAAATCGTCGTATAATATGATTAAGTGTGCGTACCCCAACTCGTGTTTACCTGTTCGCGGTCTCTGGCAAGGCTGTCGAACTCCTTGTGCAAGCTCGAGCTTTGCACTTTGTGGTCGATTAGCACCTGTCAAAAAAAGGGGTGAGTGACGCAGTCTCGCGCTGAAGATTTTGAAAGCGAAAAGAGAGAGGGATTAGGGGACAAGCCAAAA